>BSQZ01000001.1:31007257-31009757 GCA_033239005.1 Lamellibrachia satsuma | reverse complement strand
GTACGACTGTACTATATATTTCAATTGATGGCAACGGACATTCGCTAACCGCTCGCGTATCATCAGCACAGCGGTTTTTCTGCAGAACGCACGAACGTTCCAAAATCATTAGCCGGGCTGGGTCGAAATTCAATCAACTTTTTTTATGAGATTTTGTTGATGTTCAATGTGCTCTACATTTCTCAAGCGGCGCTGGAAACCCCAGAATGTGGTCTAACCCCAGAATGTACCACAACGTCTCTGAGGCCGCGGTAGGGGAAGCCCACTCCGCGGCACCACACGTAAAGTCACCAACACTCATGGCGTTATAAGTGATGTCACCACACTTCGTGACGTCATATTTAACATCACCACACCTCGTGGTGTCACTTTTAACGCCACCACACCTCTTGCCGTCACTCTTCGTGTCACCACACGTCACACATAACTGTCACTGACTCAGGCCGAGTCAGCCTCCTACACGATTCATTGGCTGCACGAACGTTACCCTCTCCGCCATCTGCCGACAACCACGCCACCTGTTGCGTCTGTTTTTTCGTTCGTTGACAAATTGTCAACAGAATAAATGACCTTCCGTCGGGGTTTATCGTAGAAGAGCTACGCTTTCACAACGCGGAGTCGTTAAACCAGCAAGCTGTGGTCTGGAATGTAGCTTACGCGATCGGGTGTCTTTCGCAGATGTTTTGTGGAAACTCACGCAGTCGTGGTATCGTGGACACGCGTATACGATGTAGGCGCGCGGTGCCGGTTGGCACAGTTCAACGGTGAAGGAAACATAGGAGGAAGATCACTGGATCACGAACAAATCACCCTTGCCGCCACTACAACACTAATACTGACATACCAGCATTAATCATAGGTAATCGTCGTGGCGGTGGAAGGAATGTTTAGCAATATATCAGTATATCAACCACCTTCTTGGATTAGCTTTTATGGATACGCGGTTATAGCATTGATAACAGTAAACACTAATACCGTGTGATGGAGCTAACCAACTCGTATCGACGTGTTGCAGTTTACCAGCACCCTGTTAGAAGCGCTGAACGAAGGCGCTACGCACACAGACGAAATGTCAGTGACGCACCTTGTGTTTCATGACTGGTCAATATGGCGCTGACCAGATGTAAGACACTTCGCAATGTCCACTCCACTGTGGTTATTACACAATTCCCAACGTCCTCCAGTCGCGTACACGAGCCTACAGGAGCCTACATGAGCCTACAGGAGCCTACAGGAGCCTACACACCAACAATTATAAACACATCTTAATAGATAAAGGAAAAAGATTAGCGCTGTGAAAATGACACAACCTGCAAACATAACATAACATAACATAACAAGGTCGGCAAATTGTTTGCAATTGTTATCTAGTACTCACTGTGGAATTATTAATATACGTAAGGAAATATTCAAACTATATGGTCTGCTCTTTGAAACACTTATAGCATAAACGCTAAATGCTAATATTAATCATAATATTAAATCACGATTATCTTAAACTCACATGCATGATTCTAAATAAAAGCATGATAAAATAAAACATATGAATGACTAATAAAGCATTATGAGTAATGCTGTTGGTTCCAAGGTCAACGTAATATTACGTGTCTACAATATGCGTATTCTGCAGTTCTTACCGACGTTCAGACTGTCTATATAGGGAATTTCACATTTCACCGTGGTAGCAATACGTTGCACCGTGGTAGCAATGCGTTGCACCGTGGTTCCAATACGTTGCACCGTGGTAGCAATACGTTGTACCGTGGTAGCAAAGCGTTGCTCTCCTTCGTGCCCACATTAAGCCCCGAAAGAACGCAAATGGCACTCAACACTTCCATCAACTAATCTATACACCAACCGTAACACATACTTGCTTGTGCACAGTGATACTGTTGTTTTACCAACATTCTTCTTACCGATAAGAATTGACCTGTTTGTCTGCGAGTTTACTGACTCTCTGTAGCACTTAATTTCATGGCTAGTGACACGTTAAATGTTGTGCTGTGTTGACGGCAGTACTTAGAAACATAAGTAAGTCCAAATGTGCAATACATTTGTTGTTCAGGTTGCCAACAACGTGGAAGGAAAGTAACTGGTAGACCTACACTTAAAGACAATTGACGCATTTTACTCGGTGTTATAACTTCCGGGTGGAGGTTCCTGGGGCCCGGAAATAACACGTTACACCAGCCAGCGATATTACCCGGGCTCTGGGTCCGTCGTCCCGGGCTGATTGGTGGGATGCATTCCATTAACGTGTTTACTTCTAATGCAGTTCGGCGAGAGAGTTGGAAAGCAGTACTTTGCTAACGACGGCGGACGTACAGGAAACAGCTGCTGACGTGAGCTCGTTGGTGCGAGATGGAACTGGCTCCTGCTTTAGCGTATACGTTACTATTTGTCCAAACAATTACATCGCGTTTACAATTACATCGTTTTGTGTGTGTGTGTGTGTGTGTGTGTGCGTGCGTGCGTGCGTGCGTGCGTGCGTGCGTGCGTG
>BSQZ01000001.1:30994757-30999757 GCA_033239005.1 Lamellibrachia satsuma | reverse complement strand
GCTAGTCTCTCGGCGGGCGAAACAGCTGGTGACGCTATAATGACGAGGCGAGAAGACGTTGATTACGACGCGGCTTCATTAGCAATATGTCAGTTATGGCATCGGTTGACATGGGACCACGTTGCACCAGAAACGTCAGATTCAACCGTCACTCTCAATTGTGGTAACGAGACAACAATGGTGGCCCTCTCGCATTTCTTCGTCATCTGACAACATTTCTTCCAGATTTAGTTGTCACAAACATTAACCGTGGAAGTTGTTTGTTTATTACTTTATGAACATTTAATATCACTTTATGAACATATAATAGTACTTTATGCACATATATATCACTACGATTAGACGTTATATTACGATTAGACGTTTACGGTTTTCGTTGCCAACAGATATACCATCTGAATATTTCTGGTTGGTTCGATCAAAGGTTCATTCATCATGGGTATTGTTCGTTATCCGTACACACTAAGCGTGATTATAATATAAAAAAATGTATTGTACAACATGTATTGTTACGGAATATTAAAAACCACATTGGAAGCTACATATTATACACAACTATTCTGGTTTGCTGCATCTGTGAACTCGGGTTCCTAAATATTTTATTATTAGTATGATCATCCTGGCATATATAGGGTCAACATACGAGAATGAAAACTCCTCAGAAGTATATTGATGCCTAGTTAATCAATGATAAATATCATATATTATTGATGCCATATTGACCAATTATAGGCTATCATCCCAAATACCAAATATAAAAACTCTAAATATATACATACTTAATCCCGTCCGGCAGAAACAAGACATATCAAATTAATTACGTCGGTCTGCAGCCTGCTTAGCCGCCTCGTCCCAGCCGAGGCGCATTTACCGTATAGTTCCCTCTCCCACGGTTCTCCTCCTCCTCCTCCAGATTCTTTTAGTCATTCTCTTTTCCGTTTTCTTCGGGGTCCACCTCAAGGCTATTTTGTCCCTTCGCAACACGTGGCCTATCCATCCTCTACCTCTAACTATATCGCCAACATAAGTCCAACCTATATAACTCTAAATATATCGCCATGCACCATAAGTCCAACTCTAAATATATCGCCACCATAAGTCCATCCTAACTCTAAATATATCGCGAACTCAAGTCCATCCTAACTCTAAATATACCGCCACCATAAGTCCATCAAAGAGTGTCACAAGTCGAAGGCGATTTTTCGGTTCCTATATATTCGTGTACACCTGTACCTCTCATTTCCTGCATCCTTTTATTTCCCAATACTTGTCTGTTCTCATTCACTACTTTATCTTCTGTAACAAGTTTTGTCCGACGTAATTACTATGTCGTCTATATTGATGACAGCAAACAATCTTTTCATATTTTGGCAATATTTACTACCTCTGTATTGAGTAGATATTATACGTGACTGCCAGCTTATTCTTTCCACACCAGCGACCCGTGCACCACAATATGAACAAAGCGCATAGTTTATTTATACATATTTTATTTGTGACAAACGCCACAATTAGGGTCAACAAAATGCGTTGAAAGTGGCGAAATAGGTTGACTCTACCTCTATCAAAGTATATTGGTTTAATAATAAAGTCATTCATACATTAATCGTACACTCAACCACTAAGCCGTACTCTCTGTATACATGGGACATTCGCTTTATGGATACCATATAACATACTATTTCTATATACAATCAACATTGTTACATGACCACAAGTTACTCATGTTACAACACGAAAACAAGTAACGCCGTAACGAAAACAATATTATCATTTTATAACTTAGAAATATCACCGGAAGTGCTACCTTCCGGTTAACCCGTATCATTTGAAAAACATGCAATGCTAACATTCCTCTTGAAAATACACCATGGCTTAACATGACAACCGTAATATACATGTCATTATATTTTATATGATATGTTTACTTTTTTACTACATATAGAACGTTTTACTGAATGTCGGATATCTTGATTATTGGTAATTTCAAAATATAAGTAATATCTTAGCAAATATTGCAGAAATCACATTTCTACATGTGCGTATACAGTCGAATAAATGTATATGTAGAAGTTGGACAAATACTATACCATTTGATGTTGTTCCAACGTAAAAGGTCTAATCAATTTACCAAAAGAACTATAGATTTTGTTGTAAGGCAAAACGATGTTCCACCATAATACTGATTCGTCAAGGTGATCTGCGAAACAGGAATATCTCATTCGCGTGACAACATTACGTCGTAAGATATTTTATAACCGTGTATCAGGGAATGGGAATGTCAGTTGCTTCTCGAAAGTATTAATATATAGAGATGGCAAGTCATAATATCACTGTTCTTGCGCCATATTGTATATTTCTATATTACGTTCTGCACTTCAAAACATGTTTGTCGAGTAACCAACGGAAGACGCAAGGAACACAAGGCATGGAGTCCACGCGGAACACAAGGCACGGAGTCCACGAGGAACACAAGGCACGGAGTCCACGAGGAACACAAGGCACGGAGTCCACGAGGAACACAAGGCACGGAGTCCACGAGGAACACAAGGCACGGAGTCCACGAGGAACGCAAGGCACGGAGTCCACGAGGAACACAAGGCACGGAGTCCACGAGGAACACAAGGCACGGAGTCCACGAGGAACACAAGGCACGGAGTCCACGAGGAACACAAGGCACGGAGTCCACGAGGAACACAAGGCACGGAGTCCACGAGGAACACAAGGCACGGAGTCCACGAGGAACACAAGGCACGGAGTCCACGAGGAACGCAAGGCACGGAGTCCACGCGGAACACAAGGCACGGGGTCCACGAGGAACACAAGGCACGGAGTCCACGAGGAACGCAAGGCACGGAGTCCACGAGGAACGCAAGGCACGGAGTCCACGCGGAACACAAGGCACGGGGTCCACGAGGAACACAAGGCACGGAGTCCACGAGGAACACAAGGCACGGAGTCCACGAGGAACACAAGGCACGGAGTCCACGAGGAACACAAGGCACGGAGTCCACGAGGAACACAAGGCACGGAGTCCACGAGGAACACAAGGCACGGAGTCCACGAGGAACACAAGGCACGGGGTCCACGAGGAACACAAGGCACGGGGTCCACGAGGAACACAAGGCACGGAGTCCACGCGGAACACAAGGCACGGAGTCCACGAGGAACACAAGGCACGGAGTCCACGAGGAACACAAGGCACGGAGTCCACGAGGAACACAAGGCACGGAGTCCACGCGGAACACAAGGCACGGAGTCCACGAGGAACACAAGGCACGGGTCCACGAGGAACACAAGGCACGGAGTCCACGAGGAACACAAGGCACGGAGTCCACGAGGAACACAAGGCACGGAGTCCACGAGGAACACAAGGCACGGAGTCCACGAGGAACACAAGGCACGGAGTCCACGAGGAACACAAGGCACGGAGTCCACGAGGAACACAAGGCACGGAGTCCACGAGGAACACAAGGCACGGAGTCCACGAGGAACACAAGGCACGGAGTCCACGAGGAACACAAGGCACGGAGTCCACGAGGAACACAAGGCACGGAGTCCACGAGGAACACAAGGCACGGAGTCCACGAGGAACACAAGGCACGGAGTCCACGCGGAACACAAGGCACGGAGTCCACGAGGAACACAAGGCACGGGGTCCACGAGGAACACAAGGCACGGAGTCCACGAGGAACACAAGGCACGGAGTCCACGAGGAACACAAGGCACGGAGTCCACGAGGAACACAAGGCACGGAGTCCACGAGGAACACAAGGCACGGAGTCCACGAGGAACACAAGGCACGGAGTCCACGAGGAACACAAGGCACGGAGTCCACGAGGAACACAAGGCACGGAGTCCACGAGGAACACAAGGCACGGAGTCCACGAGGAACACAAGGCACGGAGTCCACGAGGAACACAAGGCACGGGGTCCACGAGGAACACAAGGCACGGAGTCCACGAGGAACACAAGGCACGGAGTCCACGAGGAACACAAGGCACGGAGTCCACGAGGTCGCCCGTTTTCACGCGCGCAGATATTATAATTGTACGATGAATTCGCTGATTATTGTGACACTAACCCACGTTGTCACTTTTATAGGCACACCTTGTGGTAGATATCCCTATATCCGGTGTGACAGATGACCGCGTCATGTCCGCGGGTCGTTGAGTTCATTCAGTGTCGCCCGGCCACCGTTGGTGACGCTACACCTGGAGTACCCACACTGACTCCCGACGTCTCCAACTCACTCTGTCCCGGTAAGCAGTGGACAGCCGGGGGCACGCGCGGTGACCGGTCTTGGTGGCGCCCGACTCAACACATCCCCGCTGTCACTTCGAGTTTCGCCGGCGTCTTCATCGGGTCACGCTGTTGCTGGTGCTGCGGGTGTGTCTCGGGACTCGAGTCGCTGCCGCGGACCGGGCTGCCGAATGTGTATGGCCACGTCTGTAATGATACACCGCAGTGTCAGTGCAACATGGGCGACATGTGTAACGGTGTACCCTTCGTGGAGAATTAACTGCATAATGAAACACGTTTATGAATAGGAGAGGTAATTAGGTACCTATCAAAGGAATGTATGTGTATGTATCGTAAGAAGGATGTAGATACGCTTGAACGAATACAGAGGATAACAACTAAAATTACTCCAGAACTGAGAGACCTTAGTTATGAGGTACGCATAAAAGAATGCGGCTTAATAAAGGGAGAGAAAAGGAGGTTAAGAGGAGATCAAATTGAAATTTGTAGGATATTGAATGGGTATGAAAATATTGATAGAAATATTTTTTCTCACTCAAGAAAGATAGTACAACTAGAAGACTTGAGGTAACATTAATAAAGGATCAGTGTAGATTGGATATCAAGAAGTACTCGTTCTCACAGAGGACAATAAATGGATGGAACAAATTATCTACAGATTGTGTAACTGCTAGCAGCGTGAATATGTTTAAAAACACGGTTGACACGTATCTCAGGAGGGCGGGTTACACGTAGAT
>BSQZ01000001.1:30969757-30989757 GCA_033239005.1 Lamellibrachia satsuma | reverse complement strand
GTTTTGTATGGAAAATATTGGAAAGTACAATATCTAACAATGATACAAAATCTGAGTTACATTTATGGCAAGATGTCGAAGCTTTAAATCAGTGATACGTGTCTCATCAGTTTAATGTAAACAAATAGTTATACCTTTTTATAGTACATTTCATAATAAATAATGATAACAAAGCGTCATATATCCGAGGAGAGTCCGTCCATAGGCCTGTACGATAATGAGAGTAACTACACTAATAAAAATACATAATGAAGTATATGAAATAAAAAAAAATATTTAGCATATATATGATTACAATTGTTTTATATCGGTATATTAAGACAAAGAGTAAGCTGCAAGACAAAACAATTATCACTGTGATAGCTACATTGGTAAATGTCAGTATACTCGCGATTAGCGAAAAATTGTGTTGACGCTTTTTGCAAATGTCACGTCGAATGTATATGCGGTGTACTTCAAGATAACTCTTCACTCATAGACTGCTATCTCTGACATTCATATTATATAGCACTACCACGTCAATATACAAGTTAAATGTACCTTCTAAAACGGATAGTAATTTATTTGTATCATAGTCTAGAATCATAATAACGCAGGCCACTGCATGCATGTTTACTGACATGTTAGAGTTACCACAGTGTAATGTTGTTGTAACGTTGAAGTATTGGAAATTACTCGTGTAATTCCGAAGTTACCCAAGGACTGCGTGTTCTCTAAATTTGTATGCACAGACGTAGAATTAACAAGACGGCTAACTTCTGCAACAAAGACACTGATTTAAAGGGCCCTCTTCAGTTAGTTTGTTCTGTTCATTTTTTAAAAAGATTCATTTCGCGAACATTAGCACGATTACCCGATCTAACGTTATTTCGATGATGTTAACAAACATACGCACTCTTTTATGATTAGACCGACTGTGCATATTACTTTCGCACAACACGCAGTTGAATATCAACGAACCTGATTCGTGTTGGGCTAAATGAATTGAGGAGGGAATTTCAATATACACAACAGAGACAAACATTTGACAGCTAATAAGACATACCTAAAAACAATGAATACACGTTTCTGAAACGGAATGCCAAGTTTATTGCATTTAGGAATGAAAATAACTAAGGGGTATTGAAGAAAATGTCTAGTCCTATGGAAAGAAATATCCAGATACTATAAATAGCTCGCCCAAAAATGTTCGAACCCACATTAAATCAGTGGCCTATACTACACTTACTACACTAGTCCGTCCAATTCTAGAATATGCTACATCATTGCGGGATCCACATTGCTTATACAACATTAAAGAAAATCTACCTTATTTGGAACATAATTATTCTTGAGAGGCAGGAACTATAAAAAAATACTGAAAGGTCTTGGACGGGGGAGACCATTCAGACAAGGACAGAAATAAAAGATTGTATATTATATAAAATGCATCAAACACAACACTAGGTGCTCATGTAAACACAATACTTTTTTTCAACTTCCGACATATTTGGAAACAGTTTTTCCCATCTGCTGTTAAAGAGTGGAACTCTGTACCTTCAAGCACGTGTGATTCGTTAGATTCATTCCAGACAAGTTTCATTCAGCACCTAAGAGACTAGCCGATCAGCTAGCCACCATGTGCACTGGCATGATGTGCCCTTGAGGATATCACAAACACAGATACAGATAGGTGAATCAAAAACAACTCTTCTGATCATTATTATATCTAGGAAAGTCACTCCTAAAGCCACGCTGTCGACTCCTCCTTCCCCGTGCCACGAGGTAGGCCGTTGTTTGGGCGATGTCCCGGGAGATTGATGGGATCCAAGTGTGGCGTGGAGCTGCTTGGGCTGTCAGAGTTGACGGGTACCAGAGCGAGGTGTCCGGGGTGCGGCGTAAATCGTCATGACACGGTCTAATCGGTGGGACCACGTGCGGCACATTAGTGCTCGCACGGCGACAACGACCACATGGCTCTTTATAAGGGCAGGGACAAATCACTGGTATACGTCGGCGTTCGCTCTGTGTGAACATTAAGTGCCAGCTAATCTGCGTTGCGTGTTTATTTGTAACAGTAGTGTATTATGACAAGCCTCCTTCTCATTGTGCTGTAGCATGTTTCATCAGGATATCTACACTTTCGCAAGTTACCTGATTTAACGACACTTTTTAAACAAAAGTCTGCCCTCTTTTATTAAACCGACTGCCCACATTACTTAAACTATTCACACACTACAGACCAGAACATCAACGAATCTGATTCGCGATGGGCTAACTCGATTAAGGATAGTGCTTTAAACTGTCTCTCTCTAAACGTTTTCTCCGCTTTCACTTTCATGTTTAGTTCCATCCACCCTAGATTCGTCCACTCCTTTATGTCGTCCTTCCATTTTCTTTGCGTCTTCTTCTTCATTTACCGTCCATCTGCCTTCGAACATGGCTTTGTCTGGAAGGCTACTTGTAATGTGTTGGAACCACATAGTAATTGCTATGTACGAATAAGGCACTACCTAATCTACGTTGCATGTCTGTTTAAGTAACATTTTAATATGCTATGAAAATTGGCTATACACTTTGTGGATTTATCATATTTCATGACCGTGAGTATAGCTTCCATTTCCCCAGCTGATAAAACGTCCGGAAATAGAAGGCAGAACTATATATGTTACCAATGCAGACAACTGAAAGACGTTAACCGACGGATGAGACGAAAATATGATACAAGAATGAACGTATCATAGTGAAACTTAGCTGCGAATAGTTTAGCTACTTCAAAGACTGGGCGATTAGTCTTTTGATACGAGGAATTGGAAGAAGCGCCAGCGGTAATCGGACCATCAAATAAACGTCGTCTGACACTGCACAAATAGTGCCTATGTAATTACAAATTAGCAACACAACGAGTATTAATTTGTACATTCAGCTAGAGTGATTTAATCGCAGTTGTTTATAACAATAAGCAGAGACGCCGTAAGACTATCGCGGTTCATCACCGATGTTAATTAATTAATTAATTAACTAAATGCTAATAAAGAAATTACCGAATTTCGCAACCGAAGAATACCGTTTTCCAGAAAGTAGTAATGCGTTCTGGTTAGACGGTTGGAAGCCTTTATCGAGACGCGCTACGGACGCTTTTGAAGCCGATCGCTTTTTGTATGTAAGTCTTTGAAGGAGATATGTGAACATTTGGGTTTCTGTTCCCAATTTCACGCGCTAACAAGCTGGCCCCAGTTCGCGACGCAACTCCATAGCAGAAAAAAGTTAACCGTTGGCACATGAGTAGCCGTGACAAAAACGTTTTCATATATCGACATATATAATCAGTATCAATTTCCATGTGACCCTCCATATAAGCACTATGAATATGTAATGAAGAAACAATTATGAATGAAGTGACGTTTGTATCAAAATAAAAAAGGAAATTAGTCACATGTGATCAATAAAATATTCTGCCTCATGAACCGACTAAGAACTCCCATAATCACTAAAGTAATGTCGAATGATATTTTATTACTTTTGTAAGGTAGCGCTATAAAATAATGATACATTTCTAGACACCTTTTCTTCTGAGCTGGAAAATTCATTGTAGGATTTCCGCCTCACGAACCCACTGCCTATAACGAATCCCTAGTATTGAAAAAATGTCCTTCCACTCAGATATTATACACTGGAAGGACCATGAATGAAATACACAGTTTTACATAATATATTATATAGTTTAAAATGTGTTAAGACTTAAAACCAGCGGAGTATCATTAGCAAAATATCATGTATTCATTTGGCTTTTATTTCCTGTCAGTGAACATAGAGGAGTTGAGGGTTTAGAAATGTGCGGCAATCTCCCCCAAACCCTCAAAATACTATTGGAACCACAAGTCAAGTCAAGGGCCGCTTGTCCTCCTCCGGGTCTAGTCGACTTTTGTGTTTTTTAGCTATTTGCATATTTCTATTTGACGACTCATGTTTTCTAATTTCACCGGACATTTAGTATACCTTGGATATGACAAATCAAATTCACACCCAAACAATGCCCTATATTTACCAATGCAAACCAATGGTCGCAATATTTGTTTGCACTGTTTTCGTTTTAATGTCGGTGTTCGAAATTATGTCTTCTATTATTAAATTTCCAGTCAGTAAACCATTAGCATAACCATCTCAACCCCTGATAAATAAAAAAAATTGTCTAGGTGTTTTGATAGCACCTGTATGTTGTCTGCATATTCATAAAATTATGGATATATATTAATATTATTCATTCAACACACATTGAAGGTAAACACATTGCTTGGATTCGTGATGCAGAAGCAAAAAATAGTTAACAGTGTAAGTTATCAAAATACCACAGGGAATTTATTCGGACTTAGTGATCGGCATATCTTCTTTCAAGACATCCGACTTGTCTACGTTATGTAACCAAAACATGAAAACGATATATATATATATATATATATATATATATATATATATATATATATATATATATATATATATATATATATATATATATATATATATATATATATATATATATATATATATATTATACGTATATAATTATGTCAAATCTCATGAACCGTTGGCACATCGTGTTTTGTAAAATATCGAACAATATTTTTATATCGTTTTCATATATATATATATATATATATATATATATATATATATATATATATATATATATATATATATATATATATATATATATATATATATTTGGTCTAATATGCGCTTACTGCTATAAATAACGAATGCTCACGGGAACGACACATATACGTAACTGAGAATTTCCCGGTTGGTGATCCCTAGAAAAATTTGCCCAGTTTGTTGACATATTTATAAAAATATATACATAAATTCCACTGAAGAATATGTTGATGATAACAAATGCCAACTGTATATATATATATATATATATATATATATATATATATATATATATATATATATATATATATATATATATATATATATATATATATATATATATATATATATATATATAATCGTCATTGGTTGCGAAATAAAAATGGAAATATTGCTATTGACTACCTTGAATTTTCCAATTAAAGTTCTCGTTTGACAGACTCGGTTGAAAAAGAAGGAACGGATGTTTGTGTAACACCAGTGGCTGTGCATACAAGTCGGGTTTCTCAACCTCTGAGAGCCTTGGGAAAGGGCAATCCGAGAGTAGCCTCTCGTTTAGTCGCCGTCGACCCCATCGCCGATGTCGGCCCAACGTATGTCGGGCAGCCACTCGACTTCATTTGGCGCCGATAACGAAACATCTTCCACACTTTGCCATTTGTCTGGGAATTAACGAACACGCCCCCATTGCCATCAGCCCGTGGCCCACGGCTAGCGGCTGTCGGAGGATCCGGCAGGCGCACGGATGCGTGGATAGACGCCTGTCACTGGCATCTCGCCCAGGGCGATGCTGCCGCTACGCCACGGCTGTCCGGCGTCCATCTTCTTCGGGATATAGCGTAAGACAAGGTTAATGGAAATGCACAATAATTTTCATTGGCTATAACTGGACGACTGTTTTATGGGATATAGCGACACTGAATTTATTAGTCTATGTAACAGGTTGCTTAAAATTATATCCATAGGGCCTAATTATTATATAAAACGTGTGATTATCTTGATCTGTCATCTCTTAATAGTATCAAAGATACACAATCTAGCGATGAAATATGCTAGTTCTACGATATATAGAGATCGCTTTAGTGCAGTTTACCACATACTAATCGATCTTAACATTGGAAGGTGAAATATAATGTTTTTACCGGATGATTTATTGGTATGTAAAATTCCCCTTTTATACAATGTCGGACAAGTATACCATAGCAATGAAGAACAAAACACGAAGTATAAAATTGTTAATTTAAATGTAATATGAGATTGAAAATGTTTGAGAATTTTGGCATTTTAATTATTCGAAACCGTCAACCGTCAACTGTCAAAAGTTAACTGTCGTGGAGCTACCACGACAGTTAACTAGTGAAAACTGGTGAACATTCCCTTTAAAGAGTCCATTCGTTCACCGCGTGAAAGGGAATGAGTTGATATTTTCAAGCATGTTTTGTAAACATGCCAAAGATGAATATAGGTGTGACTGGCGTTTGACACGACCCGACAAATAATTAAAAAAGTGGTTTCTCATCCAGAAACCTTCATGTGCAATTTATAGCCAGTCTCTAGATGCCATATTAGTAGTATTACATATAGCGCTGCTAGATTAGGTTTATTGACCCCGAGTGAGACGTATTTACGATACATGTTGTCTTTCTTGGTCATTCTGAATCCATGTCTGTGTAGTGAAAGCCACTAGCTTTGTATGGCAGGATAAGGTGACAACTGTGGAAGATTTTGAACGACCGAACGGGCGGGAGTAATGATCCTGTAGCTTTTGAGGTAAGCACAGGCATTAAGCGTCGACAAATCTTTGCCGAGAGGAATTGTTCCATAAAAATGCTACGATGATTTTTTGTGGAACAAGTCCTCAAAACCATGCTGCATTGTACCAAACGAAAAGCCACAGGAACACAAATGGCGCCCCTTGCGATTGATAGACAGACAAACAAATTAAGTTTCCACACAGCCGAAAGGTGGTAGGCCTCATATTATTGCATAGAAGGATAATAATATCCTCGATTAGATGTTGGAGGTAATTGATTTGAAACTTTACTTGATATGCCAATTTATGACTTCCTAACAAGCCTGGTGGCCCGAAGCGTAAGCAAAACGAGATCATGTTATTGCAACAAGCCGGAACGAATACAGCATCCGCCAAACATTGCCCGCTAAACTTACTGCAAACAAACTACAAGAATTAAGGCGATTGGTGAACAAAGACGACATGTGACTTGCCGTGACATTCAGAGAGATGACCCGAGACTGGACATTATAGACTACTGCCAACCCTCCCGGATTTTCCGGGAGTCTCCCGGATTTGTTACGTAACCCCCGTTCTCCCGTAAAACAATGAAATCTCTCGGACGTAAAAATAAAGTGAGATTTGTAGGGCACTTTAGACGGGTGTTCCCTTCGCTCACATTTTATCACAGTTTTCTTCGTACAACATATAACGATCAGCGCACAACAACGTGTGGATATTGCACTGCCATCTAGCGAATGCAGCGTATACTACCCTTCACATGCTCCGTAATGTGGCGCCACCATTTTTCGCGCGCAAACCAAGTTCACGAAAGGGCGCGAGAATCAAAGACGAAATATACAATTACCACAAACGCAAGGTGTGTAGTTGTTGTTCCTTTATTTATTTGTAATATACAAGTGACTGTCATATTTTTTGTAATGTTGATTTTAGTTGATATTGAAAAATAAACGTCTTTAAGCGATAATGAAATCAACCCCAAATCAATTGACAAGGCAAAGGCAAGGCCCCAGGCCCACCAATGGCAAGGCTAAGCCCCCATTATAAATATCCTGATCGGGGTCAGATGTGTTATACTTAATAGGATGTGCAAAGGAGATCGATATCCTAAACCATTAACAGTTATTTCATCGAGAGAGTGCAAACAAATGGTTAGGAAAATTGTATTGCGTGAAATACTTACGTTTAGTACTGCCACGTAGCGTTCAGTGTTGTATTATATTCAAAAACGTCTCACAAACCTTTTTTCTTCAAAAAGTGAACTTTGTCTTACGTTTATACCGCCAGTGACTGGTAAGACGAGAATCCCTGTACATTTAACAAATTCGACACCATTGTCGTTAACTATTCTATATTATCTATACTTGTCAGCTTGTTCTAAAAGGCAGCCTGGCCTGGTATATCTGGTATATCTTCTCAGGTCTTTCCCATAGATTTCTCTTAATTTCCTACTGCCTATAATTTATGGTTGATAGCAATACAAATTAATTCTAATTTTTTTCATAGAACTTTTATTCAAACATAACTGAATGGTAGGGTAAGATGGACTCAACCATTAAAAGGTTAGGGAGAGGTGCTTGAAAGGTTTGTTCAACTAGCTGTTATCCGAGAAGCAGAATGTCTGCTCAATATAAACTATGAGGACAGACAACTACAGGTTCAGGATAGTCAGCTGAAATTTGTCACAAGACATGATTCAATTATTCTACCAATAAGTTCGCAAATTCTTCACTAATGCCCCAAATTACATGAAAAAGAAGTTCCCATCAGAAGACCCTGTGATCAAGCTCATCCTAGTGCTAGATGTCTCTAGGCTTGAGATTGCTGATGTACATGATTTTTTCACATCACTTATATCCCAGGAATAGCAGAACCACGAGAGATGGATGAGTTGGAGTCTCAGTTTCTGGACTATCAACTGTTGCCAGCCAATGATCTACCACCACTTACATACACAACCAAAGGACAAGAGAGAAGGATTGATCATATACGGCATGACATTTCCAAGATAAAAGATCCGACTCTGTGGCACTGGACAACCACATTTCTCAGTCCTTTGTAAAGTAGTCAGACGTCTCCTGTTACCACACAGTAACACCACACAGCAAATAAGAAATAATCACTTTTGTAAGACTACAGTGGTCACTATTCCTTGGTTTTAAAGGAAATCCCTTTCAATTTCTTTATTTTCCTACCATCCCTTAAATTGTCTTTATATTCTTTATTTTTGCAAATATTCCTTACATTTTTTTTTTCATGGCACATGAATTCCATTATTATCCGCAACAAAATTACTTCTGATTTTGTATGAATATGTCTAAATTTTACCAGCTGAGTACGTACTAGCCAGTATATTCCTGGGACTAATTTGGGTAGAAACTGTTCACATTGGACCTGCGTTGGACCCAACATTCCTTTAAAATCCTTACTAATTTCCTTCAAATTCCTTTTTTTTGGAATTCCTTTAGTTTTTTCGAGGGCGGTATGATGACTGAGACTACCTTATTTTGTGTGCACCAGGTTTGATAAGAAATGCATTTGAATGTTGAGCATTTAAATGCACATTCGCATGCAACTATCACATTTTCTGTGCATTTACATTTGGATGTATATCTAAACATTTGCATTTTAATGCAACCTCCAAACATTTGATTTTTCAAATGCTCAACCAATTTCAAATGCTTTTATATGCATACATAATTGTTGGAATAATAGCACTCAAAAGTCTATCATGATAGCCTGCAATAAAATTATAAAGTGCATGCAATTGGAAACACCTTTTCTTGATACTCCGCTTCCGGTGTCCGCTGACGTCTTGGCTGACGCGTCGCACTTGAAGAAAAAGCATATACATTACGAATCAGCAATATAGTAAAGTATAATCTCTGTCTGGAGATGTGGAGAAACCTACGTCTAATTACATTTCTTTACATGTAAATGGTGGAACACACCATATGTAACCAGATTGGTCGCCATCTAGGTTACACTACAATCCAAACCAGAAACCAATATATATATATATATATATATATATATATATATATATATATATATATATATATATATATATATATATATATATATATATATATATATATATATATATATATATATATATATATATATATATGTCGTGCTGATGCTATTGCAACTTGTTCTCATGGTCCATGTTTATATTGATATGTCGTGCTGATGCTATTGCAACTTGTTCTCATGGTCCATGTTTATATTGATATGCCCATCTGAATTATTATTTTATAACGAAATGTTGTATATACTTTTATATATGATATAACAAGTATTGTTTTTACTACAACGTATTATTTTTAATATATTTTCTGTATATGTTCTGTCAAGCGCTGTGAACTGTATTGTCTGTGGCGCTATATAAAATAATAATAATAATTATTATTATTATATTAAAAATGTATCCACAAAATTTGGTACAACGAAATCGACGGAAACACAAATGCCTGGATCGGTGCGTTTCCGGTTCAGACAGTCAACAAACTGTCGTCAAGTCCCACAAGGAACAACGTTGGGACCAATGTCTTGTTGTACTTTAATAACATCACGGAAATAGTGAAGTAATAAATGCACCTGTTCACAGACAACAGTATTGTTTATTCTGAAACACTCCACCACTGGACAAAGACGTGGCAGGTGGATTTGTATGTATCAAAGTGCACCGTTCTGTCAGACACCGCCAAGAGTTAACCTATGGTTGCTATATGGACGGCCAAAAGATCCCACGGACTGGCAACCCGGGTATTACCATCATCGTGGCAGCCAACAAGGTGCAAAACAATGCTAGAAAGACATTCTTAGTCAAGAGAACACTGCATGCAGCAACACCCCAATGCAGCACCACCCCAATGCAGCCCCACCCCAATGCAGCACCACCCCAAAGAAAACAGCATACGAGATACTCGTTGACCGACACTTGAGTGTGCTACTTGCGCCGGGTCATATAGCAGGGTATTCGTGCCATAAACGCGACGGTTTAACCGTGACACTTTTATAGCCAATCACAGCCTTTATTTTGGTCGTGACACTTTTAGCATGCTAATTAGTGTAGTACATGTAGTTCATCTTGTGTGAAGGATTATGTACTCAGGGTAATGCTTTGACTAGGATATTTTACATGTGTATTAAAACTACTTTGTTCAGATCATATTGTGCCTCATTATAACACATGTCAGATATTTGTGTCAAAACTATCGGACAATCAGCCTCATCAGCCACCCAAGTAAAGTCATGTTGAAGGTCATCCTTAACAGACTCAAGCCACAAGCAGAGGACACCATCGCTTAAGAAGAGGCTGCATTTCGAGCAGGACACAGTAATACAGAGCAAATAATTTTCAACTTTAGAATCCTCTGCGAAAAGTACTTACAACACCAAGAAAATCTCTACCATGTCTTTATTGACTTAAAGAAGGCGTTTGACAGAATATGGCAAGCAACCTTATGGGCAACCATGAGGAAATACAACATTGGTGTCAACCTTGTTCAAGCCAGAGAACATATGTATGACAAGGCCAATAGCGCGTCCTTATGAATGGCAACCTGGGGGAATGGTTTCGCACCACCATTGGAGTCCGCCAGGGCTGCCTTCTATCACCCACTCTATTTAACATATTTTTAGAGAAGATCATGTCTGACGCCCTTGAAGATCACGTAGGAACAGTCAGCATCGGAAGCAGGACAATAAAAAAAATTACGCTTTGCAGATGATATTGATGGTTTAGCAGGGGATGAACAGGAGCTAGCTGACCTAGTGAGCCGCCTCGACAATACATCTGCGTCCTACAGAATGGAAATTAGTGCTGAGAAAACCAAGCTAAAGACCAACAACACCAATGGTATCAACAAAAAGATCACAGTGAATGGACAAAGATTAGAAACAGTGTCCAAGTTCAAGTACCTGGGTTCAGTTATCACGGATGAGGGAACCAAACCTGAGATCATTTCAAGGATTGCCCAGACAACAGCAGCGATGACAAGACTGAAACCAACATGGAAAGATCAAAACATCCAAAATCAGACTGATGCGATCACTTGTCGTGTCAATATTTCTATACGCATGCGAGACATGGACTCTTACAGCCGAACTACAAAGAAGAGTACAAGCCATGGAAATGAGGTGCTATCGAAAGATCCTTTGCATCTCATACAAGGACCATATAACCAACAAAAGAGGTATGCAACAGAATCAAACAAGCCATCGGGCCCTATGAAGATCTCCTAACGACAGTAAAGAGACGGAGGCTGAAATGGTACGGGCACGTCTCACGAACATCCGGCATGACAAAGACCATCGGTATGTTTAATATATCAGATCAATAGTTGAGATAATATTTATTTGTTCTATCTTTACAAATGTATACCGATATTCTATGCAGGGGTTAAGCGTATATGTTACCGATATCTTGTACCAGACCATCAATCCATTTCTAACTAATTTTAACATTTCGCAGTAGTTTGTTTCATTTCAAAGTGCATATTTCGTACAACGGAGAAAGGCAGTTACTCTTGTGAGGCGACCCGGGGGCTTCTTGCCTCATAGGAGGGGGCGTCGTGCCCCCAAGCATAGTATAAGACGCCCCTCTGGAAAATAATAAGTTTTTAAAAAACTATGGCCATTTTTCCCTTAAGGGAGGTTTAGAAAATATTGTCGTTTATTAATGCGTTAACAATCACCACCCCCGGCATGTGGGGTCTCACAATCAGAACAAGTACCCCTTAATCCGCCCCTGACTGGTACACGTACCTCGTAGGGTTAGCTTTCGATGGGTTGAAACAAAAAGAGGACTAATTAAAGAGAGCTGAAGTCTGGGCACTTTTACGTTTAATATGTTTGAGTACTTGGTCTTCATGCATGGCCGTGGATGTCGAGAAACCCGTCTCATCAAGGCATGGTGTGACTGCCGTTTTGATAAGACCTAGATTTCAGCCATCATCTGTACTTAAACTAATAAATTAGCAAATGCGGATATTAGACAACGATATGTTTCATAAATGTTTATACATATATTACATAGCATAGCGTATAGCAATTAAATGTAAAACAAATTCACAGGATGCCCCGAACCCCCGGTAGAAAGGGTATATTCGTCATCGCACATACTCCCCTATTGCGGCGTCCAGTGTCGTTGCTCCGCAAAGAAATTGGCGAAGGGATACGCCGCTACTAAATATTTTCACCAGGGGGTACGGTGCCACAAAATTCCTGGTTTGGAGGCTTCCGTTACATGGCTGCAACTGCCATCGTGACGATTGCTGATTTTACTTGCCACCATTACAGCAGACTTTACACGTAAAGATCTGGACTTCAGAAACACCACTGTATTGCACTCTCGAGAAGCCAACGGATTCGCTGTCCATTTGCAATCTGGGGTTGCTGCTTTGGATAGCAATGATATTACACAGGGCAGTTAGTTGTATCTCCTGAAATGGTAGCTAAGAAAATCGGGAAGAAGCATAACATAAAATTATTACATTTGACGACATAGCAGTAAAATGTTAAACCCGAACGCAGAGACAATAAGTCGAGGAGTTCCGGGAGGGTTTTTGAAAACGTTGCAGTTTAAAAACTCAAAAGCTCTAAAAAGCAAAATCTACCCACCCCCAAACCCATGCAAATAAATTATATAATATGAATTTTACGCGTAGTTATAGGAGCTATCATCGAAATTAAATAATCATACAAGTGATGATGCCATCTAACGGTAACAGTCTAACAATGTGTCTGCGGCCAGTACCCAGGGAGCCAAACGTGTCCAACAGACATGGAATGCTGTAAATGGTTTGCCTCCACAAATTATATCTATATTTATCCAAGACCACAACCTGGGTGGACAACAAGCAAGCTACTGGAAATATGTAAGAAGCCCTTAAATACACAGGTGCAGCTCCATTGCTAACTAGCGTTGTAACCCTTTCCGACCGAATGTTTGATCCGTTTTCGGGCGTTTGTCTACGCTAAAAAATGGACGGATTAGTGTTACAAACACCTCAAAAGTTATTTCTGCAGCATATTAAAAAAGTGCAATAAATACTTAGGATCACCGTAAATCGGATAATCGTAGCAAGGCTGATCGAGGTCAGTGAGCAGTATAGAGCTACTGATCCACAGTTCTTCCCTGTGTCTGCCAACAAGGCGGGACTTCTGAGCTTTCTCTGTGAGACATGAAGCAAGGAAGAGCAGGTAGCACCAACCATGGGTTTGAGTCGTCTGTACCTGGGCGGTGGCTTCAATGAAGAAAGTAAGAGTAGGATTACACAGGGTTCAGTCACATATGTGCCTGACCTGGAGTCCACTCAACAGGAAGCTGACACCAGAGTAATTCTCCACACTGTGTGCAGAATAAAGACGTGGAACGATTGATAACCCATGCAAACGACACAGACATCATTGTCATATGCATGTGTTATGCCTCTACGCTGTTTGAAGATCTGCCGGAACTACCTACCCATCAACGAGATGTGTACTGCACTGGGACCTGCACAATGTCGTTCACTTCCCTTCGTTTACAGCCTTAGTAAACAAGAAACAACCGGCTATCCATACTTTACTGGTAAGAAGATGTGGCTGAATCGCAGCAAGACAACGGGCGTCTCAGCATTGGAGAATATCACATCAGATCACATTACACCAGATGTCATCAACCAGGCGAGGCAGATTGCGTACACCAATCGAAGCAACGAATTCGACGCCTCCGTCCTCGGAAAGCTCAGGGTGTACACGTTTGTGAACAAATCGACGCTGCTGAAGTTGCTACAACCAACACAAGATACTTTCCTTCTGCATTTGAGACGTTTGGTGACTATGATAGACAAGAGTGTTCATGCCTGGAAGCCCATTACTCCACCGTATGAAGAATATGGGTGGATAATGACAAGCTGGTTCCTGTGGCATCAAGACAACCTGCCTAACCACCGCAGATGACCGAAACCATATTATGTGGATGTACCAAAAGATGCAACAGGAACTGTTCATGCGCCAAGAATAGCATTGTATGTTACATAGGCTACCGCTGCTAGGGATCGGTGAACAAATGCAGCCGTGCGATGCATACTGCAAACTTTG
Organism: Lamellibrachia satsuma; assembly: GCA_033239005.1. NCBI lineage: Eukaryota > Metazoa > Annelida > Polychaeta > Sabellida > Siboglinidae > Lamellibrachia > Lamellibrachia satsuma. Next base: position 30,975,281 of record BSQZ01000001.1, on the reverse strand, counting down.
ACAGCCGCAATAACAGTGACTCAGACAGTGACAATTAACTGAAACTGACAGTACTTTGTTCAAGTGTTTTAACTATCAATATTATAGTAATAGTACACAATGCACAAACTGTACGTAGCTTCAAACATGTGCATATATACATCTACTTTGGTGTTTATTATGTAGTTTGCTCTGCAACCATTAGTAGCGTCATCGGAGAAAACCTTAATTTCGATTCCTGCTATGGTCACGGGCGAGAGATGGTTGTTTGTGAACTACCTGGCGTAGTGGTGACAAGACATTCTCTGTGTCCTATTAATTTGCTTAAAGTCAAATATGTAATCAAAGTATTCATAAACGAGGGCTATGCGAATCAATGTTATTCATACAAACATGCTAAAATAAAATAAAAACGCAGTCAAACTTGAACTTGATCAATTTCCTATAATTATTTCACTCGACTTTCGTATTTTGGGGGTAGGTGAAGGGAGCTGCCTATATGTTTGTTTAAAAGTTGCAGATGCCAATACTTTTTGACTCACTGTGAGGTAGATTCATTGCATAAACTAATGTAACAGCAGTGGGACACCTGTGGCACAATGTAACAGCAGTGGGACACCTGTGACTCAATGTAACAGCAGTGTGACACCTGTGGCACAATGTAACAGCAGTGGTACAATTATGACTCAATGTAACAGCAGTGTGACACATGTGGCACAATATATCAGCAGTGGGACACTTGTGACGCAATGTAACAGCAGTGGTACACTTGTGACTCAATGTAACAGCAGTGGTACACTTGTGACACAATGTAACAGCAGTGGGACACTTGTGATTCAATGAAACAGCAGTGGGACACTTGTGATTCAATGTAACAGCAGTGGGACACATGCGACACAATGTAACAGCAGTGGGACACCTGTGACTCAATGTAACAGCAGTGGGACATCTGCGGAACAATGTAACAGCAGTGGGACACGTGTGACTCAATGTAACAGCAGTGGGACACCTGTGACTCAATGTAACAGCAGTGGGACACATGTGGCACAATGTAACAGCAGCGGGACACCAGTGACTCAATGTAACAGCAGTGGGACACCTGTGACTCAATGTAACAGCAGTGGGACACCTGTGACTCAATGTAACAGCAGTGGGACATATGTGGCACAATATAATAGCAGTGGGACACATGTGGCACAATGTAACAGCAGTGGGACACTTGTGGCACAATGTAACAGCAGTGGGACACCTGTGACTCAATGTAACAACAGTGGGACACTTGTGGCACAATGTAACAGCAGTGGGACACTTGTGGCGCAATGTAACAAACATATGTGAGTTATGTTCGCAAATTCCTAAAACAAAGGACACAAATCTAATCCAATTTGAACCAATATTTTTATCTGGACACGTAAATTTACTCAATTTGGTTGCATTAGACAACTACTTAACTGACGCATATGTTGTATGAACTAACTTAGGTATTCATGGGAAGTAGAATGCCATTGAGATTCGGCTAAGCGAGACTAATAATTCACCTACTGAATATTACCTTGGAATTGGAACCATGAACTGGTTACGTGTGCCTCCCATATCGTTTTGTTTTATGCTTGTTTTTGCCAAATGCCTTGGGTTGGTTGGCAACGTGTGGACATGTCCAGGTAGATTATATGGCTAAAGAATAATATCAATCATAAAGCTGACCTCCATTGGACGCAACTGGTTTCCTGTTTGATACCACATGGCCTAGTACTGTACTGGTTCTTCTTGTTCTTTAAGCGCCATGTCTGGTAGTGTTGGCGATCATTGTCCTCCACACAATTATGTCATTTGTAGTTATCAGAAGTTGGGCGTCATTGGCTGGTCCATTTGTTCTGGGAATTGTTTTCTGTATTGGCGTTGAAAATCGTAGATCGCATGTCTGTTGTAGCGCCTCTTTTTTGATATGCTGCTCCGCTAGACGCAAACTCGTTTGCTAGTAAACGAAAGGCTAAATTGGGATGCTAGATAACGTTGGATGCATGTGTTGTGAATGATAATGATGTCTTCGCCTTTACTAAACAACCAAAGAAAAAGTGTTTCTATTCAGGATGTGTCTGGCACTGTGTGCGTGTGTGTGTGTGTGTGTGTGTGTGTGTGTGTGCGTGCGTGCGTGCGTGCGTGTGCGTGTGCGTGTCTGTGTGCGCGTGCGTGCGCGTGCGTGCGCGTGCGTGCATGCGATTTTTTTTACAGAGAATCAGCCAAATCATACGAATTATATGAGAGTCGTAGGATGACATTGTATTAACAAAACTGCCGTATGTTCCCCAACGGCCGCACTAGTTACATGTATTTGTAATGCACAGATTATTAAGCAGTTCGCCCGCGAGCGTTGGAACGAACAACGTACGCCCGCATTCTCTCGAATAAAACCTAATTTAGTACTCATCCTACTGGCAACGAAATGTGGCGTTTTAGCGGAAATTATGTCATTTGACCATATAAATAAGTGTTATCACTGTAGCGCCTGTGGCATACACAATACCGCCTTTAATGACAATCACATAGAACATCATTGACGTGACAGCTATTTCACCACATCGGTTGGACAATTTCCACAGAAGCACCACCAAGAATAGTACCGCGTACAGGCCTAATGGAAGCCTGTAAGAAACGAATTGTGATTAGATCTTTGTTTGGCATGCTACAGAAAATAGAATTTGATTGCGTCCCGAGAGATGACATCACACGTTTTTGACGTCAATAACAGAGGCGTTATTATGGCAGTTCGGCTTACTGTGAATAACTGACGTATGGGGGAGTTGTGACTGGCGTGTGTTGAAATAATGAACATTACAGTTGATACAGTACCAATTTGCCGAATTTTAACAAGCTAAATTATGTGAATTGTGGCCCAATATACAAGGATGGAACACCTTATTTAGTTTACAATTCTTTAACAATTATTGAACAATTCTTTTACAGTACCTTTTACAATAGTTAATGTACAACTAACAAGATTTAACAAGAGATTTAACAAGATTTGCCATCCAAGCCAAAGGCCCAGATGGCAAGTGGACAAGGAAGCCATTGGCTTATCAAGAGTCTAACAATGTTCATCTACTTATAACCCGCCCTCCTGAGATATGTGTCAACCTTGTTTTTAAACATATTCACGCTGCTAGCAGTTACACAATCTGTAGACAATTTGTTCCATTCATTTATTTTCCTCTGTGAGAATGAGTGCTTCCTGATGTCCAATCTACATTGATCCTTTACTAATTTTACCTCATGTCCTCTAGTTCTGCTATCCTTCTTGAGTGAGAAAAACATATTTCTATCAATATTTTCATACCCATTCAATATCTTAAAAACTTCAATCTGATCTCCTCTTAACCTCCTTGTCTCTAGAGTTGTTAAACCACATTCTTTCAGGCGTTCTTCATAACTAAGGTCTCTCAGTTTTGGAATCATTAGTATAAACTAGTTTATACTTTGTTTACACTTAGTTTATAATAGTTTATTAATGGTTTGCAATTCATTTACAAATAGTTCACATTTAGCTTACAATAGTTTACACTATTTTGCAATAGTATATACTCAATTATTTTACACTTGGTTTATAATTACTTTACAAGTAGTTTATACTTAGTTATACTGGTCTACAATTAGTTTACGATTAATTTATAATACCTTGCATGCCATTATGAAACTCTTTTTTTCATATACTTATTCGGCACTGTATGTTTTGACAACTCCCCGAGTTGTCCACTGTTCCCACTATGTTGTTGCACTTTCTGCCATCTGCGCTTTGCTGTTTGAGTAATGATGTCATCACCGCCCGTCTTCTTACGCTGACCGCATCGTTCATTGCGCTCATGCGGAAGAGCCTGAGTCATAGGATTATTCAGTATCGAGTTATTCTCTAACTAGCTGCTAGCCTTCGCAACAATTCGATTTGAGTTCAACGAAGCTGCGCTTGTACTGACACGATCGATAGTTCCCGCGCGGTTGATCATTTTGTGTTGTTAATGCAATTTGAGTGTTACCACGTCGCACGTTTTACTGCATTGCTTTTGGTTTGTATTTCAGAACATAGATATATTGGCGGTTCTGCCATGACACTGCAGTGCAAGACGTCGCTCTATAATTCTCCTAGCCGTCCTCGCAAATGTAGGCCTAATGGTCAAACGTTACCGGTTTGCAAACGTAATTTATTTTATTGCCGGACTGGTGCGTGTGGCCCAACAGCGTTGTTGATTATATTTGTTTCGTATCATCCGTATCGATGCATGTCGATTACATACAAGATATAAGAGTGAGTGTAAATTACAGTAGAAGAGCTTATCTTTATCTATCACAATTGTTCACATCCTTGATAGAAATGTTATGTACAACAGTAATTAAATGATGTATATATAAACGTTGACAGTTATTGTATATCAGACAAGCGGAATAAAATATGTTGTTGTTTTGTTGACTGCTAGGACAGTATATTTTTAATCTACATGTATCTAAATAAAACACAATTAAAATAGCGTTATACATGTTATAAGGGCGAATTGTTATTTGACCCGGAGTGTTTTATAGGTATAAATGGCATGTTGTGTACTTTATGTATACAACATCCTGCATGTATCCATGTTTTAACATGTATCTGTATGTCTTAACAGAACGTCATTGCTTATAAGTATTCAGTTACACAGTGATACTAATAACAGTTCTAGTAATTCTGCAAAGCGATGCATTATATGTTGCTGAGTCATCGTCAGCACGGTTATCGTTTGATGTTGCCAGGAAAGATTTAAATAATAAAGTAATAACTAATTATCGATCAAGCAAGGAATATAACCCGAGGGTATATTTAAATATAGATGAAGCGCCACCTGCCAGCCCTTTTTTATGAACTAATGTTGCATCGTTGTCATCTGACCATTGTGAAGGACGTTTCCTTGATAGATGGATGATGCGTGTTTAACGCTTAACAGGTCGTTTGCATCCGTATTAGCTAAATGTATTTCGTAGAGGAACAAAGAGAAAGAATCCTAGTTTAAAATAATTGTTATATTTGTGAAAGAATGTTTGTTACGTTTTTCTTACTAGGGGTAAATAATGTTGCGCACCGTTGAACTTAATCGTGAACCAGCCTCGGGAGAATATCGAAGGACCAAGAGGCGATGTCTAGCACTACGAACACTTAAAGCATAGCAACATCTCAATGGTCAAAGAAATATGTTCATCTCATATATTCTGTTATCTGGTTGCTTAATGTCACCGGTTCGGAGAATGCCACCGTGCCACTCTTGGCAATAGACGGCATTATATAGTCGTTTATATGCGTCATTCATTCTGTCGAACGTTTTACGTTAATTTAGCAGAATACCACTATCGTTTTTCTGCCTTTATCTGGTTATTGCAGGCAGTAACAATTCGCGCGCAGCCGGCCACCAATAGCGAGCGGTCAATTAGAAAAGTAGTATCGATCGCCGTTGATGTACTTAGCCTTCAGAGCAGCGAGTTGCTTCTACAGCGCAACGAATGCGGGTGACGCGCGGAGCGTCGTCCA